>JBBGZY010000414.1:1197500-1222500 GCA_037952925.1 Lithobates clamitans | reverse complement strand
CACACACTGCCCATTCTTACTCTTGCAGCTGTAGATAGTTTATTAAAACAATAAATATATATATATATATATATATATATATATATATATATATATATATATATATATATATATATATATATATATATATATATATATATATATATATTAATATTATACTGTTGATTTCTGGATCCTGCAGGTAAGGTAGAAAAATACCTTTTTGATTCGCCAGAAATTCACTCATCTTATAAACTCCTCTTGTGAAATCGAAATATACTTTACGAATACGAATATTGGTACTCCCAACAGCTATGCTTTCAATTACCTTTCAGATTCAGCCCTCACTGAACCGTCGGGTGCAAATTTCTTTCAACATTTCTGATTATCAGTTCTCTAGGTAATTGCCTGTAGCAACAGCAACTGTTCTGTGCTGCTGTTCTGCTAGCTCTTTGGTCACTCTCAAACTCCGAACTCTCAAACTCCACAATAGCACAGCTAAACACTTTTCATCTGTTAACTTCATCAGATATCTCTGATTGTGTACCTAAAGTTCTGCCCAATATACTGGAGGAGGAGCTTGAGCATGACCAAAAAGCTAGCAGGAGGAAGGATAGCATGGTACGTTTGCTGTTGCTACAGGCACTTACCTGGAGAAATGACCATCGGGAGGCTGTAACACAAGCATTTTTTAGACCTTCAGAAATGCAGTTTGGGCGATTCCAGTCAGTACTGAATCTGATGGGTTTTCTGTGTAATTGAAAGCGCAGATTTTGAGAAATGTGAGAGCTGAACTCCAAGGGGGAAGTTCTGCTTTAAGGCCTCCTCCCTGGCTCCTGTTTGTGAAATGGACATTTGGGTAGGGGGGTAAACTATTTTGACAGGTACCCGCTCCTTAAACACCCTGAAGTCTCCTGAGGTTCTGGAACACATGACAGGAGCCAGAAGATTTCGTAACCAGTCACGGAGCACAGCACCACTCGAGCATGCACTGCGAGCTCCCAGCTGTGAAGCCGCAAACTGTCACAACTTGGTGCCCATGGTAAAGATGTCGGCGCTGGAGAGGGAGGACACGAGGAGAACACCGCTGGATCGTGGGACAGGTGAGTGACTGTTTATTAAACGTTAGCAGCTAAAGCTTTTGTAGCAGTTGACTTAATTTTCACTTAATATATATATTAAATATTTTGTGTGTGTGTAATATGTATATGGTGTTCATATTTGTAACGCCATATGCCTTTTTGTGGACTGAAATTGTGCAAGAATTGGTGTCAGCCAAGTTGTGCACAAGGGCTGCCCAAGTTGTCTGTTATTAAACTATGAAATCCCACCCATTCTGCTAATCTTCACAGCATTGGGCCTCATGGATGTTTTTGGACGTTTTTACAGCTGCTGTTTTTGGCTTCAGACAATTTTTTCTACAGTCAAACGCTCCAACATGTTATACTATGTGTTTGTGCACACATAGGCTGTTATCAACGGTTTCTGGCAGGGGCGTTTTTTGGCTGTAAAAAATACCCAAAACTGGGTTCTGAGAGGAGTTTTTCAGCTGTAAAAACCCTCTAACGTCAAATGCTGATAAATGCGGCTCACTAGCGCTTAACGGGGTTTTTTTTTTTTTTTTTATCCCATTGAAAAAAAAGTTTAAAGACGCTAAAAAAAAGTTATTGCAAAAACTATGAAAAACTCACTGCAAAGCTACTGGCATTTTATAATGTCGTTATAACATCCAGTGTGCATGAGGCCTTAGGTTGCATTCACACCTGAGCGTGTTGTTTTCAGGCGGAAATTCACACGTTTTGCCGCGATTTTTACCGTATTTTTTGCTGCGCTTTTTTTACAGGTCAAAAGGTCACCAATGTAAAAAGCAGAAAAACGCCTGTTATCTGCCCAAAAAGAAGCTCATGTACTTTATTGAGCGTCAGTCGTTTTGCTTCAGGCGATAGAGCGCTCAGTTGTGAACAGGGGCCATATAAATGAATGGGATTTTGCTTGTTGGGCATCTTTGAACTTTTGAGATGAGCGTTTTACGAGCTGAAAATGCTCAGGTGTGAATGCAGCCTTAGAGGTGAATTGTTCTTTAAAACCCGCACAGATAACACAGAAAGTGTTCGTTTTTGTGTTTTGTTTTGTTTTTATTTGTTGTTTTTTTTTTTTTGTTTGTTTTTTACAAACGAATATAAAAATATTTTCAATGGTAAATTTACTGGCTAAACCAGACCAAATTAGGAAAGTTCCTTGTTGGTATTTACACACACTTAAATTTTTCTATGGTATTCTTTGCAACCTGAAATAAAAGTAAAATCCAATGGTAGGGGAAGATCAATTGTAATTGCTGTGGCACCAGCACCTCATAGATATATAAAGGCAGAAGGGGATTCAGTCTACAATGATCAGTCCATACACAAAATATCAGTTTTAAGTTTACTCTTTTTTTTTTTTTTGTCATCCTCAACGGAGCAGGTAGAGCGTTTCTTTACTGTCTTAAAAGTAGACCTGGTTGCTATCATTGATCCTGAAAATGCATGACTGTTCATTTATTTCATTTGCTGACCTGGAATAAATATGCAGATCAGGAAAGCTAGAAGCCATATGCATATTTGTTCCAGGTTAAAGTATTGAAGTCAGTGGCGATGCATTGGCAGTCGGGCAAAAAGTATTTTTAGGAGGGCTCAACAATAGCAGTTTTTTTTGTTTTCTTTCAGTGACAGGGTTTTTTTGTTTTTTTGTTTTTGTACTAGCTCTTCAGGGATTTTTGTGGTTGCTTTTTAAAATGGCCCTTTGCACTGAATAATACACTTAATGAATTTAAAATGTTTTGGCTTGTTATATATTACAAATTATTTACTATTGCTATTTACAGGTGGTTGGGATACGTATTTGCTGCACTTATTTATGCTGTTAGCAGACAAATTCCAGAATTTGTATATTTTATTGTTAATGTGTTTTATTAAAATATTTACTTTATTTAAAAAGTGTTGATGTAGTTTATTTTAGTTCATAAATATATACTTGGTAAAACCATGACGCCTAGTGGCAATTACACTGCACAACAAGTCATATAATTGGGGCCTATATGATAGTGCCAAATAAATGAGTGACCAGGAATTTTTAGGACTGCTGGTGGGTTGGATATGAACTAAATATAAAAAGTTACAAAATCACTTGGTTTCCTTTTTAACCCTTTCATGAATAAGCCTATTTTTGAAATTTGGTGTTTACAAGTTAAAATCCGTATTTTTTGCTAGAAAATTAGAACTAGATGTCGACCGATATATCGGCCGATATTTGGCGTTTTTTACTTAATCGGCATCGGCCGATTGTGCTGATAAAAAAGGCCGATTATAACTTGAGCGCAACTTGCAAATGACTTCTGTAATAGAAGTCAGTGCAAGTTGCCTGAAGTTTTCTGTGGAGGACTTCTCTCCTCTCTGGGCAACCTGCCAAGTCTGATAAAAGAACCTGAAGAGGTACAATGTTTCTTCTTATCAATGAGCTGAACTCTGTGTGTATAAGTTTTCAGTTTAACCATTTAAAGACTAAATCTTTTCTCACACTTGTTTACAAGTAAAAATCCTGTATTTTCTGCTAGAAAATCACTTGGAACCCCCAAACATTATATATTTTTTAGCAGAGACCCCTGGGAATAAAATAGCGGTTGTTGCAATATTTTATGTCACACAGTATTTGCGCAGCGGTCTTTCAAACGCAATTTAAAAAAAAAAAAATACACTAATGAATTAAAAAAACAAAACTAAGCAGTAAAGTTATCCCATTTTTTTCGTACAAAAGTTTTGATTACCTGTTTTTGTGTATTTAATATTTAAGATATAGTTTTTGTTTTTTTTTTTTTTTTAAATCTAAATTATACATACAAATGAACTGATTGGAGGTTTGTTTTATTTAATAAATGTTTAAATGTAAAAAAAATTTCTGTATCACTTAAGGCTGCCATCACACTGGAGCGGGCAGACGTTGACAGTAAAATGCTGCTAGTTTTAGCGGCGCTTTACCGTCATTTTAGCGGCACTATTCGGCTGCTAGCGGGGTGCTTATAACCCAGCTAGCTGCCAAGGAAGGGGTTAAATGCACCCCTGAAACGCTGCTGCCTAAACGCTTTGCAGGTGCTTCGGCAGCGGTGCGCATTCATTTCAATGGGCAGGAGTGGTGGAGGAGCGGTATACACCGCTCCAAAGATGCTGCTTGCAGGACTTTTTTTTTTAACATCCTGCCAGCGCATCGCCTCAATGTGAAAGCACCCGGGGCTTTCACACAGACTGCAAGCACTTTACAGGTGCTATTTTTAGCCCAAAAGCGCCTGAAAAATGCCCCAGTGTGAAAGGGTCTAACTATTAGATTTTATGAGATGAAGGGGAAAAAAAAAAAAAAAGTCGGCCTAATATATCGGCCCAAAAAAATCGGCATCATATATCGGTCTTCGGCCACCGCGATTTCTAAATATTGGCATCGGTCGACCTCTACTTAGAGCCTATATATGAACACACCCTATAGTGTTTAGCCATAGGCGTATGTGGCCATAGGTGTATGTGGGAGGGAGGGAAGCGTCATTTACTGCTGTGTATATTTGACACTATAGTCATGTGGGCCGCACCGATAAGAAAAAGGAGGAAATTTAAGTGGTTGTAATAGCAGAAGGTTTTTTTATCCTAATGCATTAAGATAAAAACCCTTCTGTGTGCAGCAGCCCTTCTAATACCTATCTGATCATCTAGATCCAGCGATGTAGGAGTGTCTCGGCTGCCCGGGTCTCCTCTCCTCATTGGCTGAGACAGCAGGATGGTGCCATTGGCACCTGCTGCTGTCAATCAAAGTCAGTCAGCCAATGAGGAGAGAAAGGGGGCGGGGATGGGTCACTGCTCTGTGTTTGATACAGGGAGCTGTGGCTTGGCTTGGGTGCCCCCATAACAAGTTGCTTGCTGTGGGGTCACTCGACAGGAGGGAGGGGCCAGGAGCACCAAAAAGGAACCCAAGAAGTGTAGGATCTGGGGTGCTCTGTGCAAAACTGTTACACAGAGCAGGTAAGTAAAACATGTATGTTTTTAACTATAAAAAAAAAGACTTTAGTACCATTTTGGAGCTTAGAAGGGGACTGAATTATGAGCATGCTCAGTAGAAGACACCAACTGGTCTACACAATCTCAGCTTGCAGTGGGGACACAGATAATGAGAGGGACAGCTGAAGGCAGGATCAGTCGGATATATTTCACGCTACACAAAACAAATGCTTTAGTGGCTTTGTGACTTTACACACTCTGTAGCATGTAATGAGTTTTTTATGATTCGGGTTTAATGCTATAATATCATTTGTATCCTATTGAGTAATAAGCTTACTATAGATTCTAGGTGACCTTATAACTGTATTAAAGATTCAATATCAAAAGGTTATGTGAACACTGACAATGGGCTTATTTCCTCCCCTTTGGTCTGTTAAGTATGCCACTGAAAGTGTGTTTTTTTTTTTTTTGTGTGTTTTTTTTGTTTTTAATTTGCCTCTTGATCCTGAGGAAATCTTGTGCTGCCTGTTGTCAGTTAAATGTTTCCATATATCTCTGAACTGTGAAGAAAACTTCCCCCTGCAGTGTTATGGAGATAAGTGGGAGATGGTTTGTAGTCTTGTTGTAGGGTGACAAGGCTCCTCCTCCATAAATACAGCAGTCAGAGTGTGGTCACCCCAGTACAAGAAGTATTACTGGCAGACACTCCAGGTGAAAATAAAGGATATTAAGCCTAAAAAAGAAAACTATTGCAGCCACAACATCTAATGACCTGCAATATATTACATTTAAGTTTGGTTTATATACACTTTAAAGTATACCAGTTATGAGCGCAAATGCAGGTTGCCATTGCTGTCCTCCTTAAAAATGATAGTTGCTGGCTCCAGTATTTCCCAAATGATTGACTTGCAGACCTGTACAGAAATCCAATGTGAAATGTTGTGCAGGAGCTTCCAGTAATAAAGACCAGTCACTGCTGCTCTCTGGTTGTGCAGGGTGACTGGACTTTCCTCTGTCATCCTTTGTAGTTTCTGCAGGCATCCTGTAGTGGGTGGGGCCTGCTGGGCCTGTCCCACAAATCTGCTTGTTGCACAGCCTACGTGCAGCAGAATGAGGTCACTGCTTCTTTTCCAAAGGTATTATCTGGCTTTGTAAAGGCATTTTATCCTTTTGATTATTAAAGCACATTTTTAAAATAATTTTTGTGTCCAGAACTCAGCATTAAAACAGGTTCTGGTTATCTTGCTTGGTTTTGAAGCCATTGAAACAGCATGACAAGCCAAGTTATTTTTTTAGGATAATTTTAGCAATTGTATACATACAACTGTTCTTGAAAATTTTCTGAACTTAAGGCAGTTGGATATAAACATCAAATGAATGCAGTTCTTTAGTCATACACTATTAATTTATTTTAAATGTAAGTAGTGTACGTACCTGAATTTGACCTGGTGTCGGCTAGGGTTGCACCGATTACCGTTTTTCTTTTACCTACGAGTACTGACACTTAAGTGTTCGGCCGTACCGATACCTTTGCGGTGCAATTTGAGCTCATACATGGGCTCAAATCTCACTGCAAAAAATCACATGCTATTTGAAAAGGGGTGCGATTCCTATTTGAATCGCATGCGGTTTTCCAAACTGCTCCTGTGTAAACTCAGGCTGAAGTCACTATGACAAGCCTGGGTTCACACAGGAGCAGTGCTGGAAACCGCATGTGATTCGAACAGGAATCGCACTGCATTCCTGTTCAAATCACTTATGATTCTTTGCAGTGCAATTTGAGCCCATTCATTTTATATGGACTCAAATCAAACCGCACCGTTATCGGGTTTTAGGTTTCAGAGCATTTGCACCGTATTGATGCATCCCTTTTGTCAGCTTCTTGCAGAGCTCAGACTGAGAGGGAGAAATAGCACAAGCAGCCAATCAGTTGTGCTGCGGTGCTGGGAGAATGCTAATAGGAGGAAAGCGCATTGTGACATCATTAACCCCCCCCATCCATTTCTGTCCCAATTACCAGTGCTGCTCAGGGAGAAAGAGCACTTTTGATTAGGGCAGTGATATGGGAGGGGAAGGTTCGAGGGGTGAAAGAACCTTTTTAAAGTGATTGGTAAAGCATTTTGTTTTGTTTTTTTACTTAAAAATAACAAACTTTTATACTTGACCTGTGTAATGGTTTTGCACAGAGCAGCCCAGATCCTCCTCTTCTCGGGTCCCTCTTCAGCTCTCCTGGCACCTCCCTCCTGTTGAGTGCCCCCACAGCAAGCAGCTTGCTATGGGGGCACCCGAGTCAAGTCGCAGCTCCCTGTATCCATTCAGACACCCCCTTTCTCTTCTCATTGGCTGACTGACTTTGACAGAAGCGGGAGCCAATTGGGGGGCTTGTCCTGGGCAGCCGAGACAATCCAACAACGTCTCTGGATCTCGATGGGGCTCGGGTAAGTATTAAGGGAGCTGCTGCACACATCGGCTGTGTCCAATCACAGCTGGTCACATGTTAACACGGAGATGCCGGTAATCGGCTCTCCTCGCCTCACACTGACAGAGTGTGAGGAGAGACTATCAGCGGCATCTCCTCACAGGGAAGTAGGAATGTTATCAGTGCCCTGATTACAATAAAGAAATATAGTGTCACAATACAGTGCCCACCAGTGGCAGCAATCAGTGCCCACCACTGCCCACAAGTGCCACCAATCGTGCCCATTAGCCATGCCAGTTAGTGTTTGCAATCAGTGCTGCCCATCACTGCTGTCCATCAATGCCCATCAGTGTCCATATGTACCGCCTATCAGTGCCCGCCACTGCCCCATTAGTTCCCATAAGTGCGGCATATTAGTGCCTCCTCATCAGTGCCCATAAGTGCCATCTCGTCATTGCCCACCAGTTCAGCCTATCGGAGCCGCCTCATCAGCGTACATTCAGTGAAAGCGAAAAATTACTTGGTTACAGAATTTACTGACAGAAAAAATATAAAAAAAATTTTTTTTTCTAAATTTTTGGTCTTTATTTTTTACAAAAAAAAAACAAAACCCAGCAGTGATTAAATACCACCAAAAGAAAGCTTCATAAAACATTTGTTTGGGTACAGTGTAGCATGACCGCGCAATTGCCATTCAATGTGTGACAGCTCTGAAAGCTGAAAAATGGCTTGGGGATGAAGGGGGTGTTAGTGCCTGGTAGGCAAGTGGTTAAAGAGTTGGGCCACTGGTCTGTGTGTGAGAGCTGCGGTCTGGCTCTTCTGTTTAATGGCAGCATTACAAAAATAACGTTCAATTGGGATTTCAGTAAACTGCCAAAATATGTGTATTTTATTGCACATACATTAGCATTGTAAATTTATATTAGTAAGCAGCCACTTTGTGTGTTTTTTTTTTTTTTTTTATATGCTAAAACTATACCCATTGGTAAAAAATAGAGATGCACCCAAATTTCGGCTGCCGAAAATTGTGTATTTGGCATTTTGCCGATAGAGAAAAAGGTGCTGAAAACGCTCACGTTTTTAGGCTTTACTGTGCTTTATGGTGGGTTTTTCATAGGTCATGTGACTCGAAACCTGCATCAAAACCGCAACACGGGTGCGTTATTGATGTGGTGTTGCGTTTTTTAAATGCATTTCAAAGAGGTGTGTTTTTGATTTTTTTAACTGACCAAAAATGCAGCAAGCAGGATTTTTAACATCACAATGGAAGCGCAACAGACCAGTGTGAAGACATACATAGAATTTAAAGTGATGCATTTTCCTTGCGCTAGAGGTGTTGATAATGGCTGACAATAAACTCATTCATTTAAATTCATATTTATTAAAAAGTCGTATATAATACAATTTATATATATATATATATTTTAAAACTGTCCTTTTCAGTTCGGCCAAGTACATCCTGCATTTTCGGGTTGGGCACCAAAATTTCCATTCAGTGCACCTCTAGCAAAAAAAAAAATGAAATAAAACCTTATCCAGTCATCAGTTTAATATGTCAGGCCAGCCTAAACCTCTCAGAAGTGTCTCGTATGTACAAACCTGTGGTAAGGTAGACAGCAGTCAGTTTTTTGTTTTTGTTTTGTTTTTCTTTGTGCAAGTTCCGTAGTAGAAATTGTTTATAAGGGGAAGAAAGAGAAAGGATTAGTTATCCATAGAAGTAAATTTACTAGTTTTCTGTGCATTAAATTCCAACTTGACAGCCTTTTTTCTTTTTGTTTCATGGGATACAGAAGATGATAGATTATTTATTCGTGGGGATGTGTCTTAAACTCTGCTGTGAAGTAGTTTATTGCATTAAATACTAAGACCTCTAATTGGCAGCAGTTAGGACCAGATTAATTTTCAGAAATCTGCCCCATTGAGTACTACATAACCTGTCTGAAATCATTGCTTTAGTTTTAGTACCACTTTGTATACTTACATTACATGTTTCTAATTTACAGTAGAGTATTCATTCTTTAATCATTTTTACTGGTCTGTTTTTTTTTTTGTTTTTTTTTTTTTTTTAGAAACATGGAAAGCTAACCAGCTGCACAGGATGCAAAGCTCAATGTAGAATTTTTGACATGACTCAGTGCATTGGAATAAATGGACATATGGAGCCATATTGTTCAACAACGTGCATGAACAATCACAAGGCAAGATTTGCAAAGCCGCCACCACCACCACCTCCCCCTCCTGCACCTCCAGTTCAGACTCTCCTTCCCATTCCAAGTAAGTGTATGACTTTGTCCTGTGGGATATATGGGCACTGTTTTCCCTACCTGTTGAAATTTCTTACTATTTGTGGGCGGTTTACAGTTTACAGTTTACATTTGTAGTAAAAAGCCCACTTGTACTTCAGTCCACCAAGTATCTCACTGTAGTTTACTAGTATTCTGATACAGTTTCACCAGTAGGTTAAGAATAACTAAAGGCAAAACTTTTAGTTTTGGACAGAGAGAAGATGGATTTGAACCCCTGTCAGTTTTAATTGCTGTCTGTGCCCTGTTAAAGAGATCCACTCTCCTTTATTTGTCCTGTTTACCATTATAAGTGAAAGTAAAAGAAAATCCCAAATTTTGGGTCTATATCAGAACACTAATGGGGGGTGGGGGTGGGGAATCTTTCAATGGGGACACTAGTTCAGATGACCTGGGATGCCCCAAGGGATTCCCTTGACAGAGATCTTCTCTCACTTCCTCTTTGGCTATGGGTCAGAAAGTGAGGGGAACTCTCCCCAATGGAACACAGATGGCAAAAAATAAACTGACAGGGGTCATAATCCTCCCTTACTCTAAAATTAAAATGCCTATAGTTCTACTTTAGCGCGGTAGTAAAAACCGCAGCAAAAAAAAAATTTGGCCCCAGGCAGTTTTAAGTCCCAATGTGCTAGTATGTACCACATAGTAGCACATTATGACACTTACCTGAAAACAAAGCCTTCCAGCAGTGCGCTGTCACCACTGTAGGCGCTTCCATCTTCACCCGGTCTTCCTTCCAGGTTCGTGGCCTTCAGCAGTATGAATGGCCTAGCCACAAGTCACTGTTTACTGCACAGGGTTCTAAAGGAACGGCACGATTATGCTGTTCAGATCACATTCACGGGAGATGTCACTGGCTTCTTCTAAAGTAAAATTTTATTCTACTATATTATAGGCTTGCCTATAGGTGAAAATCAACCAAGGGAGTTTACGTCCCCTTTAATATGAAAATCAAAGCTACTATTTCTGGTAAAATTTGCAAGCTTACCTAGAAAAGGTAGACTTTTTTTTTTTTTTTTTGAGTTAACCAATATATTTTAATCAGCAAAACCAATAGCAGCTAGTCCAAAAGTCTTTCATTTTGCTAATGTTTAAAAATAATATATTTAGCATATAACCTTTTTACTTTCTCTGTTTTAACATAATTTCATGTTTACATGCAGACTTGTAAATTTCCTTCTAGTGGGTGGCTTGTATATTCTGTGTCTATCAAATTAATTTATAGTAATTAATCTTTTTATAACTAAATTGGCTGTCTGCTGATGTAAATACAGAAGAATAAAAATCTTCTACATTTGAACCTTAACGTGTGAAATGTTAATAGCCTTTAATTTTCTTTCGTTCTCCAGCTCCGGGAATAATTTGTCATTTTTGTAAAAGGAACTCCTTACCTCAGTATCAAGCCACAATGCCTGATGGAAAACTCTACAATTTTTGTAGCTCTGAATGTGTAGCCAAGTTTCAGGTTTGTCCTAAATATTGTTATACACACTACCGGCTATTAAAGCGGGGGTCCACCTATCTATCGTTTTTTTTTTTTTTTGGAGTTCATTCACAAACTTTTCTTCTCATGATTATCTACTCACATGTTCTGTGTAATAAGTCTGCCTGTGTCTGATTTCGTTGTAAAGAATAACTTATAAAATTCACTGAAGGTGGTTTCCATCTTCATTGTGGGCAAGCCCACAAGCATGTATTTCCTGGATGCGATGAATGCTGTGCTCCCAGCATTCACCGAGATGTTGTGATGACGCTGTTGCACAATGCATGCTGGGAAGCCTGAGACTAGCTCCCAGGGGACTGTGGGAGGTCTGGGACAGGCTAGAAACATGCCTACTCCCATGGGAGGAAAACCAGGAAGTGCTAAGAAGATTAGAAAAAAAAGGTATTTACGGCAATTTAATTTTTTTTACACAGCATGTCAACATCTAGGCAAGGAAGAGAATGCATAGAGATAATGTTCAAAATTTGGGTGGAACCCCGCTTTAAGGAGATCATCCAATTTGTTTACAAGTATGCTTTGTAGCCATTTTAGAAGATATGTCTGCCCTCAGATAACAAGGAAAACAAGTATCCAAGCCAGTGTGTGCACACAATTTTCACAGCTGCTATCTAAGGAGTGCTAGAAAGCATGAGTGTCCAGAGAGAGGGAGCAACAAAGAGCTAATGGCTTCTATGCATAGGTACTGTTTTGGATCGTAAATGGAATGGCATGGATCACTTTTAATGATTGATGCATTTGGTTACATCAGAACACATGCCCTTTCCTTGTGACTGTTCTCCAATTCATTTATGTCTGCTCTCTCAAATTTATCCACTTCCAGACCTTGCTCTTTCATGAATGGGCACAGGTTTGGTAGCCTAATTTTTTTTGGCAACAAATCCAGTTTACGTTTGGCCCTTTTTTTTCATTTCTTGAAGTGACACTGTCACAAGGGAATTGTGGAGGCTTCTATTGCTGGTATCATTAGGAAAATGCTCGCTGTGTCTGACCTCGTGGACCTGAACTCAAATAGTGAAGATTTGTTATATTATATGGAATGTCTAGAAGTGTTAATTGTGTGTGTGTGTGTGTGTGTGTGTGTGTGTGTGTGTGTGTGTGTGTGTGTATAAGTCATACCCAGAAGGAATCTACTGTTTATCTCTAACTCCTTCTAAACACAACAGCACACTTCCTGTGCCTAGGCCCATCTATAATTACAGATTAATATCTGCAGTGTTGTATCCTCTGAGACACTCAGAGAAAGGGTTAAACAAACCCGGCACTTTTAAGGTGCTTATATTATAGGGTAAATAGCGTAGATAGACATGTACCACTTATCCATAAAGAAGATTTTTATTACAATTGATACAAATTACACAACATAGTTAAAAAAATCTCAGTATGCACAGACAGTAGAAAAAATACCACTCAATAGATACCACTCAACATGTTTTGCTCATTTGGAGCTTCCTCAGGAGTTTTGGTATAGATTATGGTGTACTAAAAATAAGAGGAACATGGATGAGATATCATATTACATAATACAATTGAATTTACAATTAAGAATATATAAGTATATATGTGGATAACATGTCATACATAACTGTAACCAGCTAAAGAAATCAGAAAAATAAACAACACTTTGAAAATCAATTCATCAAGATTAGTGATCTTACCAGGCTGCCAAAGATTGAATATGAATTATATTTGGTAAGGGAGTATTACCGATGAATAACATCAGAAATACAAGACATCAGGTAGGTCTCTCACACGGACGCCAGAGGCACCCAATGAAGTGTGCGAGTAATCAATCGCCTTTCACTTGGGAGCCCTAGAGGTGTTAGTCCCATGGACGGTCATGCTGTGGATATTGCAATTATATTTATATATTTTGAATGTGCCATCTTTTAATTAATCAATACCTTTATTGCTACTCATTTATTTAGACCTTTCCCCCTTTCTAAGATGGCGCCGCTGGCCTTTGTCTTGACAAATGACTTGCTCGGCCTATTCCACTCTGCCTAGATACACCAGCAGTGCCTCTCCTCCTTGGAGTACTGTGAGTAGGCTTGGTCATTCTTGGACAGAAAGTGGATCACCAGGTGAAAATAAAGGTGAAAAGCTCAAAAGAATGAAGATCAATGCAGCTACTGCATCTAAGGATTACTGAGCTGCATTTTTTTTTTTACATTTTTGATCTTGGTTTTAGATGCACTCTTAAAGAGGTGTTCCAGTGGCTTCTGTGTTTTTTAAAAGTCAGCAGCTAAAAAAGTGTAGCTGCTGACTTTTAATAAACTCACTCACCTGTCCCACGATCCAGCAATGCGGCCGCCCGAAGTCCTTTCCCTGGCGCCGGCATCCTAGTGTGGGCACCTGGCTGTGACAGCTTGCATCTTCACACCCGGGTGCGCACTGTGGCTCCTGAATGGCAATCTTCTGGGACCTGTGACGTGTCCCAGAAGATTGCAGGGAGGGAGGGGATAACTTCTGCTTGAATAACATAGGTGGGCCGAGCGGATGTGGGAGCTGGGTACCTGTCAAAAGAAGGTACCCGCTCCCCCCCGGGTACAGGGGGTCAGGAGTCCTTAAAGCGGAAGTTCCACTTTTGGGTGGAACTCTGCTTTAAGTACTTTTGAGTCACAAACCTAGAACAGGCATGCTATAAATGAGCAACAGAAAGTGTCAGAATTCCTAATTTCTATGCAGATTCCAGGCTAGAATTAAACCCAAAACTTCAGGATGAAACCGAGGAAACTAGCATTTTCAAATAAACACGTTCCAATTGTGTTCGAACTCTTCCACTGCAATATGCAGACACACCTGTGGGGTGTGCTGTTGTGGGTGAAATGTAAGAATGTCAGAAAACATGTTCATTTTCTTTTGATACATACTTGAACACTGCCTTAAATTGTGTACTGTGCAAGACAACAAAAAAATAAAACTATTTTCTGATTTAAAAAAAAAACAATGTCAGAAAACATTCTGACAGTATGACAGAATTTTATTCAAGGATTTTGATCCTTGTATCTCTTGAGCAGTATTTCTTCACTCTAATGATCAAATGTGTATGATTTTGGGAAGGCCTTCAATAGAAAACAGTTGGTAATTACTGGAATTAGAAATTAGTTCAACGTCATATCACTAAAATACTTAGAATTTCCCCCTTTTCCCTGAAACATTCCTCAGCCACAGCGATCCTTGGCTGTAACCTAAATCATAGCCAGCCTTTATCTATCTCCTTCCCTGTTTAAGTTGCTAGTTTTGTTTAACTTGAACCAGCTTTGGTGTGATCAAAGTTTGGAAATGGTTTTTCAGCGAATTTACTTTAATTTGTCTTCCAGACTCTCAGCATCCAGTCTTCTACAAATGGCCAGCATGTCAGCAGCGATCTTCAGTTGAAATGCAATTACTGTAAAAACATGTTTTCTACTAAGCCTGCAACCCTGGATTGGGAGGTAACAAGCAATATTACCGCCATAGCATATTTGCTTTGCTTTTGTCATAAATGTTGTATTGTGTTTTGTATGAGCGTAACACTGGTTGTGCATTTTTATCAAGCTGTATTGTTTAAAGCTGAAATTCATGCAAAGCTTTATTGCATCTCCAGTGGTAAAAAACCCTATTAGTGTAATTTCTTAAAAAAAAAAAAAAAATTAGGGATGTTCCCCATTAGAGGATTTCGACTGAGCTCCAGTTCTGAGGAAAGTACATTTTTGAATTTCCTGTCGCTTTCTGTCCTAACAACAATTAACAGGACAAATGGAGAGGGCGATTCTTCCTAGCAGGGACACATACACCATTAAAAACCTGAAGGAGGTTCTAACCCTTCTTCACTTAAGCCACGTCTAGCAAAGAGCATTTTGGCTACTGATGCACCTTTAAAAAGTATTAAATACATTTTTAACTAGTGTAAGTACCTGAACTTGATTGATTGGGTGTCAGCCTCTTGCAATCCATAATTTAGCAAATGGGGAGCTGGGGCATATAGGGGAAGCACTAGAGACTTATCAGTTGTACTGCATTTTCATGTGCCGACAAGGAATGTATGGACAGGAGGAAAGCCAATGGATGAGTTCAGTCTACTGCCACTCCTTCACTGTCCAGACACAAGCTGTGGGCAGGGAGGTAACCAGGCTGTATTGCTTAACATCTCCAGAAGTCCGGTTTCCAACTTGGCCTAATTGTCTGCCAGAAATGTATTACTAAATTCCCCAGATAAAAATGCAAATCCTTTTTGGGTTTAAAGCGCATCCATATATATATTTCAGCTGTGTATTTAGATGTTTGCCTGGAGGGTGTGCACATTCTCTGCATCTTGTGATGCTGCAAAACTTATTATAAAGGGAGCTTTGAGGATTTTGAGCCCATATACACTATTGTGTTTTATGTTTGCTACAACGCGGGATCACAGTGCACTAAAAGTACATGAACGTTAGTTAGCATCGTAATTTATAAAGCTTTTCACATTAACATATTGTGTTAAAGGGCAGCGTTTTGCATATTTAAAAAATCCTGCTTGCTGTAGCCATTGTGCATTTTTGTAAAAAACATGAGCTACGTGTTAATGAGAGCGCTTGGAAAAGGCACTCATTTTTTCAAGTCGAATATGCATATTTCCAACAAACAGATACAGCCCACAAAAGGGAGACTGGAATAGATGAAAAGGAAGAAAACGAATTTCAGTCACACGTAAAACATGTCTTGCCTTGCGTTTACATTTTTGTTCAATGCATTCAAAACACAAACGCATATGCATTTTCTAACATAGTGGTGTTGTAGAAATGTCATTGATGTAATTCTGGCACTGGAATAGCATACATAGGGTTTGGGTTACTTGAGCACCTGTATGCAAGAATCTATAAATTGCAGCTCAAGCCAAAATCTTCCTAGCTATACTTTCACATTACTTTTAATGGTAACTTTATTTGGAGATATTCAGCCAACTATCTGTCCTAGTGAAGCCATAGGCTATAAAGGGAAATCATCCCAAAAGCTTTGCAAACCTCATTGAAAAACCATGTATTCAATCAGTGTAGATTTGCTGTGATTTTCATAAATGTTTATTTTTTTGATGGATGCCTGTTCCTGCACTTTTCTTCTTGTTATTGATGATTATTTGAAAACCCCACAACACAGTATATTAAAAGTAATTATTTACTTGCAGAAAAAGATGTACCAATTCTGCAGTACTATATGTTGTGATGATTTTAAGAAGCTGCACTGCATTGTTACGTACTGTGAATACTGTCAGGAAGAAAAGACTCTGCACGACACTATGAAATTCTCTGGCGTTAAGAGGCCTTTCTGCAGTGAAGGTAGGTTGTGTCATTCAGTGACATATGTATTTTAAAGATGCTTATGCTAAACAGTAGAAGATGAGGTCTCAGTTGCTCTTAGGCCTTTTGCATATGGACAACTAAAAATGCCGCATCTTTAGCCTTTCAGTTTTTTTTTAAACTGATCTAAATGCAGCGAATTGCTTTTAATCGGCATATATACACAGGTGCATAAACTTGTGCTGCATATAGATCATTAAAAAAAAAATACAAAATTCTGCATTGCTTGTCAGTATTTTTAGGTAAATATGCCCATTTGCCACACTCCGTTCATTAGAAACATTCTAGAATTTTTTACGCGTGTGAACATGCACATTTGTTCATACATCAGTATTGTATGCAAGTATCCTTAGGCCTCATTCACATGACTGTACCACAGTCCTAAAAAAAAACCAAAAACGTACTGATAATTAGGCAAGGAACAAAAGTTTCTGCGTAACTTATCAGTAAGTAGACCAGTTTTTTAAATGTCTAAAACTGTCCTGTTCTTTTTTTCAATGGTGTTTGTGTAAATGCATGCCCTAGATGCAGATTTATGAAAAAGAGGGGGGGAGGGTTGGGACTTTAATTGAGGTGCCCATGATGCAGCCCAATCACACTCACAGAGGTGCAAACATATGTATGTTTATTAAGAACCAATGATCAACATGGCATAAAAACGCTTTGCAAACATTAGACATAAAATAATTGCATATAAACAATAAATCTATGTATATACAACCATGGGACATGGGTAGGTACAATTATGCATCTTGATCCCCCAAGCAAGATAAAAGTCATGTGAAGTAAAGAACATCTGAAAATTGGTCAATGTGTGTTTGATGCATCAAAGATGCAGATTTATGGATTTTGTCCCAGTGCATGTTTACTCCAAAGTTTGAATCTCTTCATTGAAAGCAATGCAGCTGCCTTCAGATCCAAAAATTTAAAAATTGGTTGTAAATGTGTTTTTTTTTTTTTACGACCGTGTGACTGAGGCTTTACTCTTCCTATTATGGACATGACAGAAATTATGTCTTCTCTGATGTTTTAGATATTATTGAGCTGGCAGAAGACTGAATCCTTCCATTAATGCACCCTTAATCTTTTTTTTTATTACAATGCAACTACATTAAGAGAATCAAGAATTGTGCCACTTAACCAGTGTAGGTTTTTTACAGTACCTCAGGTCCCTTTTATTTGTACATGTGTCAGCAGGGCTAATTTAACTGAGAAGTCTGCATAAAATCAGTTGGAGGGGCACTAGACCCAGGGTCTCAAACCATATTTTCCAGATTTCTTCAAAAACTTTTTTTTTTTTTTCTTTGAATGACATTAATGATTTGTCACTGTTGGGTTAAAACCTAAGCTGTTAGTCTAGATAAATTGTTTCTCGGATGAGTAGGAAAGCATGATCGGTGAAAGTGGCAGGGACAAACACCAGTTGACTATACAAAGTCGCTATTTGCTTAAACCTGCCTGGGGCCCTTAAATCCAATCCAGAGATGACATTTGGAAATTGGAGAGTTATTAAAGTGGTGGCATTCCTTATTTCTTGGTCCTTGTCAGTAACAGGCAGAGGGAGACAGATTTTTGTGAAAACGTGTGCAGCAGTGCTTTGCCAATTAAAATGGAAAGTATTTACCATCTTTGCATCTGTTTTGGCTTCTAATGTGTTTACTGTGACCATGGATGTTAGTAACGGCCTGACCACAGTAAGTTTACAGTGCAAATGAACATGCTTCATTCTGTATGTTCATGTGTACGCTTCAGTACCAAAAGGTTATATGCTGCTGGTTTGTATGTGCTTAAAAAGGAGTTGTAATTAACTGTTAGATCTACACCCTTGTGTGACACTGTATTGCAACTTGGAGCATAAGATAGCTGGTCATTGGGTGATTAACCACTTCCCGCCCGCCCTATGGCGGATTGACGTCCGGGAAGTGGTTGTGTTATCCTGACTGGGCGTCATATGACGTCCTTCAGGATAACATGCCGCAGCGCGCCCCCGGGGGCGCGCATCGCGGCGATCGGTGGAGCGGTGTGTCAGTCTGACACACCGCTACACTGATCTTGGTAAAAAGCCTCCGGCGGAGGCTCTTTACCACGTGATCAGCCGTGTCCAATCACGGCTGATCACGCTGTCAACAGGAAGAGCCGTTGATCGGCTCTTCCTCACTCGCGTCTGACAGACGCAAGTAGAGGAGAGCCGATCGGCGGCTCTCCTGGCAGGGGGGGTCTGCGCTGATTGTTTATCAGCGCAGCCCCCCCGCAGATCACCACACTGGACCACCAGGGATCACCACTAGGACCACCAGGGAAGGGGCAACATGTGGATGGCCAGGTATGTACCCCATGGCCATCCACATGTGCCCAGTATGCCAAATCTGTGCCAATCAGTGCCCACAAATGGGCACTGATTGGCACAATTATGTTGCAGTGATGCCCAGCAATGCCACCCTTAGGGGCATCACTGCAAACAAGTAATGCCACCAGTGCCACCCATCAGTAACCATTCATGCCACCTGTCAGTGCCCATCCATGCCCATCAGTGCCCATCTATCAGTGCCCATCCGTGCCCATCTGTGCCAACTATCAGTGCCACCCATAAGTAACCATCAATGCCACCTACAAGTGCCCATCAATGCCACCTATGAGTGCCCACCAGTGCCACCTATTAGTGCCCATCCGTGCCACCTATGAGTGCCCATCAGTGCCGCATACCAGTGCCACCTATCAGTGCCCATCAGTGCCACCTATCAGTGCCCATCAGTGCCCATCAGTGCCGCCTATCAGTGCCCATCATCAGTGCCCGTCAGTGCCACCTCATCAGTGCCACCTCATCGGTGCCACCTCATCGGTGCCCATCAGTGCCGCCATATCAGTGCCCGTCAGTGCAGCCATATCAGTGCCCGTCATTGAAGAAAAAAACGTACTTATTTACAAAAAGTTTTAACAGAAACAAAGAAAAACTTGTTTTTTTTCAAAATTTTCGGTCTTTTTTTATTTGTTGCGCAAAAAATAAAAACCGCAAGGGTGATCAAATACCACCAAATGAAAGCTCTATTTGTGGGAACAAAATGATAAAAAATTTGTTTGGGTACAGTGTAGCATGACCGTGCAATTGTCATTCAAATTGCGACAGCGCTGAAAGCTGAAAATTGGGCTGGGCGGGAAGGTGTCTAAGTGCCTGGTATTGAAGTGGTTAAACCTTCTAATGTTCTACTCACTGCATTTGTTAGTGGTTGTAAAGGTAGAAGCTTTTTTTACATTAATGTGCTTGAGAGCAGCAGCTCTATCCTTTTTTTTTTTCTCTCTCCTCTTACAGGGCAGATTTATGGCAGCTGGAGCCATTGGCTCTTGCTGCTTTCAATCATATCCTGTGATGAGCGAATAGGGGCGGGACAGAGTCGTATTGTCTGTGTCAATGGACACAGACAGCGTGGCTCGGGGTTGAGCCCGCAGGTGTGCCACAATATGAATCAGCTTCCTATGGTGACACATTAAGAGGAGGATCAGGGCTGCTCTGTGCAAAACCAGAGCAGGTAAGTATAACATGTTTGTTTAAAAAAAAAAAAAAAGTTTAAAACCACTTCAAGGCAGCTTAATTTATTCTGTGTAGTGTTCTGTATTTGTCATTGTAGTCTTGTGCTTTGCTGTAATTCATTATATTATTTCCAGGTTGTAAGCTACTTTATAAACAGGACTTTGCAAAACGTTTGGGATTGAAATGCGTTACCTGCAACTACTGCTTCCAGATGTGCAAGAGAGGCGCAACTAAGGAGTTTGATGGCAAGCTGCGAGACTTCTGCAGTGAGGAATGCAGTAGAAAGTTTCATGACTGGTATTATAAGGTAATTTAAAGCAGCTGTCTCCAAACTGGCCCAGGGCCAAACACAGCCCTTTGCTTGCCTTTTTCCAATCCTTAAGATAGTATTCCTTCCACTGGCACCAGCCATGGGGCACTATTCCTCCCCTACTACCAATAATGGGGATTTGTTTACTCTCTTTGACACCAGGACATTTTCTACTCCCACTGGCCACAGTCTGGCCCCCATATAGTTTGAAGGACAATAAACTGGCCCTTTGTTTAGAAAGTTTGGCAACCAACCCCCTAATTTAGAGGAATGGTATTAGTTGAAATTTTACAAAGTGTGAACATATATTTTTTTTTTTTTGGGTAAAGACAAAAATAATACAGCCCTGTATTCATGGTTTATTTTTATTTTTTTTAAATGCAAACCGTGTAAGAAAATGACTAGCCAATTGCAGTGCACTGTACAGCAGAGCACCGCTGTGTTGCAGTTCTCATGTACTAATACGGGACATTCTGATAGGAGGACAGTGCAAAGTGCAGCAAAGAAAAAAAGGTCTCATGCCTTGCCAGAGAGGGCTGTGCTTTGTCACAAGGGCTCTTTGAATCTGCAAACCAGATAATAGAAATACAAATAATTTGTCAGGAAAACTCTCTCATATATGTATTTCATCTGTATCTGTGTATGTAGCAATTTTAATGGAGTTTACCTTCAATGTTCGAAGCATGACAATGTGAAATTATTGTTTGTTTCTCATGTCCTATGTAGCATCAGCATGGACTGCTATAAATGTTGGGAGCAAAATCCTTCTTCAAAAACACATTAGTGTTGCCTTGATTAAAACGTCCAATTTATTTAATGATTGAATGGTTGTGGGTGTATAGCAGATGTTGTGCTTAGAATATATCAGCCGACTGCAGGTTACAGGAGAACAAAAGTAAGTTTACGCCTGTGACCCACAAGAAAAGTATGGCCAAAAAAGCTTTGGCCATGCTTTTCTTTTAAGCCAGCCCTTCTATCACCCCCACCTCCAACTGGCATACCTCATGGAGACTGGAAGCCTTCTCTTCAGCTCAACTCTATTTTTTGCCGTCTGTCAGAATACAATGTCCTGGCAGGGGAGATTCCTGCATGCACCTTGCTTGTCGTTATAACCAGACAAACATCAGGAAGGTACAGATAACACAACTGTTGCTGTGAGTTCACCTTTCTGGTCTTGATGAGAGATATATACCGTATTTATCGGCATATAACACGCACTTTTTCCCCCTGAAAATCAGGGGAAAATCGTGGGTGCGTGTTATAGGCCGATCCCCCCCCCCCCAATTGTGTGTGATCGGAGCGATCGCGGCAATTGCCGCGATCGCCGCCGACATACACAGCCGTGTGGAAATTCAAATACGGCGTCGAGACTGCAGGGACTCTTCAGAGCGGAGCTACACATAGCCGAGAGTCCTCGGGTTTTCTCTGCGCCGCTTACAGTCCCGCCCATAGGGCGGAACTGGGCGGGACTGTAAGCGGCGCCGAGGAAACCCGAGGACTCTCGGCTATGTGTATCAGCGCTCCGCCGAGTCCCTGCAGTCTCGGCGCCATATTTAAATTTACACAGTGCTGTGTATGACGGCAGGGATCGCGGCGATCCCACAAAGCTACACGGGGGGGCAAGACTGCACTGGGGCAATGCTGCATGGGGGCAAAGCTGCACTGGGGACAAGGCTGCATGGGGGCAAGGCTGCACTGGAGAAAAGCTGCACTGACATGGCTGCACTGACATGGCTGCACTGGGGCAAAGCTGCACTGACAAGGCTGCAATGGACACTGGGGCAAGGCTGCACTGACACTGACAAGGCTGCAGATGGACACCGATAATGCTGCATTGATGGGCATTTTAATGTAAGTTTTTCTTCCTTAAACTTTACTCCTAAAAGTTTTTTTCCTTAAAATTCCCTCCTTAACTTGGGTGCGTGTTATACGCCGATAAATACGATATATATATATATATATATATATTACATTACAGGTTTTATATAGCGCCAACAGTTTGCGCAGTGCTTTACAACTTGAAGGCAGACATTATAGTTACATTAGAATTTGGTACAAAAGGAATCAGAGGGCCCTGCTCATATATATTTATATTTTTTTTACTCGCCTAGATGGATCCTGCATCTGTCCCCCACTGGCTCCAACCGAAAACTGAGCCATCAAACACTGCTGATCGCTCAGTCTCTGTGTTCACTAGAGCACCCAGGCTCTCAGTGGTTGCCGAAAGGCTGAGCCAGCTGCCGATCCAGGCAGCTGGACAGATCCCGACCATATGGTTGGGATCTTTTCAGAGCCTGCACTAGCTCTGTGATGTCAGCCAACAGCAGGCTTTAGCCCACTGTCGACTTAAATGGGTCACGAGTGCAGAAGGAGAAGTAAAGCCAAAAAAAGCTCCACCCGCCTATATATTCAGGATTTTCTTCCTGACCTTTTGGGATTTTCTTCTAAGAGAGCTTTCACATTCATGCATGTCTCTTAAAAGAGTGTGTATATCAAATGATGCCATTCTTATTACCAACCACCATCTCCCTGAAATTAAGTGTTCTGTACTGTATAAGACTACTTTGGCTGTTGACCAATTCCAGCTTCTTGCATGGCATTCCTTGTCTATTCAAGTTTCTATGAAAGGCATTGGCCTCTACCTTTTTGGTAGACGTTTTCCCTTATCCACCTTAGCTGTTGGGTCGAAGTTTTCTTTTTCCTGTTCAGGTTGGTTGTTCCCTTTTATGGTGGATGATTACTTGTCCTCCACATTGCTATTTTAAAGTGGAGGTCCGCTGAAAAAAAATATTAAAAGCCAGCAGCTACAAATACTGCAGCTGCTGACTTTTAATATATGGACACTTACCTGTGCAGGGAGCCAGCGATGTCGGCAGCCGAAGCCTGATCCGTCCTTCGGCTCTCAGCTGCCGCCGCTGCCATTCTCGGTATGGGAATAAGGAAGTGAAGCCGTGCGGCTTCACTTCCTGGTTCCCTACTGCGCATGCGCGAGTCCTCTCAGGTCCCTGCTGTGTTCTGTATCTCACAGAGTACAGCGGTGGAGGACGGGGTAGGCGCCGGAAGTGGCATAGGTCACCGTAAGTGCCGCGGTGAGCTATGCCAGGAAGTGGGAGCAAATACCTGTATTAGACAGGTATCTGCTCCCTCCTCCCCCCCTGAAAGATACCAAATGTGACACCGGAGGGGGGGAGGAATCCAAAAAGTGGAAGTTCCATTTTTGGGTGGAACTCCACTTTAAGCACCGATCATTTTTCCAAGCGCCAGTTTTCACTTGTTCTGGAACGCTAGGTTGATTCTCTGTTTTCTTCCCCTGGGTTGTGGCAATTTTCCATATTTGATTGGTCTACTTCAGATTCCCTTTGTAGTATGGATTCCACTTCTGTTGGGGACCCTTCAGTGGCTTTTGACCACCCCTCGTTTGGACTGCTTTTGGAATTCCTGAATGTTTAAGAATTAGTAAATTCTTGTCTCTCAGTGAACAATGCACAAAATAAGATATTTATACATACTGTAAAATCATTTTCTTTAAAGTAGAACTAAAGGCTTAACTTTTCGACTTTATTTTTTAGTTTTTTGTCATCTGTGTCCTATTGGAGATTTCCTTCACTTCCTGTCCCATAGTCAAAACAGGAAGTGAGGAAATTTCTCCAAAGTGAGAAAATCCCTGGGTCTCACCAGGGTCACTAGAACTAGTGTCCCCATTGGACGATTTCCCCTCTATTCCTGTTATGGTGTCAACCCAAAATTTGGGGATTTTCTTTTAGGTTTACTTTAAGTGTTGGGGGAAAACAGGATATTTAATGAAGATGAATCTCCATAATGGGAGCACATACAGCAATACAAACTGACAACAGTTCTAATCACTCTGCACTCTACCACAAAACAAAACGCCTTTATTGACACTTTAAGTCCTTTAACTGCTTCCCACCTATGTCATTGTAAAATGACGGATGGGCGGGCACCCTATTGTTCTGGGAGGACGTCATGTGACATCGCACTGAGATTGTGCGGCCGCTCCGGGCCACGCTCCAGCAGGGTCTGTCAACCACTGCGCCAACCGTACACATCGGTTGACTAATCACTATGCCGGCCCGCTGCCAGTGTCGAGTGATCGCTGTGACCAATCACAGCAGATCACATGACAGTTGAAAACAATGTTTTCCATGCCATTCATTGCATACTGTACAATTGTGTTGCTAGGTTTGATTGGTCACAGTGATCACATGGTACAGACATGGCCAATCACAGCCCATTTGTACCATGTGATTAGCTGTGACCAGTCACAGCTAATAACAACAAAAGACAGTGTCTACACACTCTTATCAGGGCCATTTTTTCCACTGGGCACGCTGGGCAGTTGCCCAGGGGCCCCACTTGCCTGGAGGGCTCCATCCAGGGCCGACCCTCAGCGCTGCAATCTGCTGCTTAAGTTGACTGACTGCACTGGTTGCTCAATTGCTAGAATCGCCAGCCGCCCGGCGTCTAGCTAGCAACCAGTGACGTCAGTCAGAGGCCGTGGCTGCCCCAGGATTCATAGCATGCCGCGGCCGCAAACTCCGCCCACCTCTGCCATGTTCTTCAGACAGCATGGAGAGGGAGCGGAGCTGAAAGACAGCCCTTGATAGCTGG